>BSBK01006574.1:575000-611812 GCA_027943335.1 Chamaecyparis obtusa
GTGCATTAACTATCTACACCTTTGACATGGATTACATTAATAGAGGGTTCGACATGGGTGATGCAACCAAAAAAATTATCATAGTTGATATACATTTTGGTGTAATCTTTTCCATCACCACGGTTATCTTATTTTATTTTCCCTTGGTTTTGTGACTATGAGTTTTTGTTAGCAGGGCCTTTTCCAGTGTTGTGTTGAGGAAACATGTTTTGATATATATAGAGGTTTGCGTTAGGAGAAGCCTGTGTTGGAGTGTCAACTATGATTTTCTTTTGATCTATGAGATCCTGGATGTAGTTTTTTAGCTTCATGCATTTCATAGTGGCATGTCCCTTAACATGGTGATAATCATAGTACTCATTTTCCTTGTACCATGTAGGTTTTGGAGTTGAATCATCGAATGGTTGAGTTTGAGGGTACACAATTAGATTGGCCTTGGCCATTCAAAGGAAAATAATGTGCAAGGGTTCACCTAGAGAGGTGAACATGCACTTTTGATTGTTCTAGACTCGTGGTTTGGGTTGTCCATGAGGGACTGAGATAGTGTTTGATTGATTGTTCATTGGTTAATAGACAAGGAGTGGCACATTTGGGCCAACGATGACAACTTCGACATGTTTAGTGTTTTTTCCCTTATTAGTTACCACATTCTTGTTCTTGTTCCAATAATGTAGATGATCATTATTGGGCCTGTCATTATGTGTTTCCTTGTACTGTTTTATGACACCTTTGTCCAAGACGCCTTTCTCAACATCTAATCCTTTTTCTTGAATTTCTTTGTAGGCATAAATATAATTGATGCACATGTAATGGGCCAACTTAGGATGCAGGTTGTAAATAAATATATTTGCTAAATGATTTTCAAGGGCTTGGTATGGTATTCTCGTGGTGAGGTTTTGCAATCTTTGGAGGTAGTTATCTAGGCTCTCACCTCCATTTTGTTTAGAATTTTAGAGATCTAAGAGAAATAGTTTACTCTCAACATTGTGTGTATACTACGATATGAATTTTTTAGATAGGTCTGTAAAGGTTATGAATATTCTATGAGGATTTTGTAGAACTATTCAAGATTTTTTCCCCCTAAGATTTTGGGAAAGAGGTGCATGAGATAATTTTCATTGTAGGCAACCACTTGACAAGCCATGTAGAATTCCTCAACATGATTGACCAGATCTCCCTTCCCTCTATATTTCTCAAATTTAGGTGTCTCAAAATGCTTGGGGAAGGGGACTATTATGATAGATCATTCAAAAGGATAAGGAAAAATTGCCTCAAATTGAAAGATCTTGACCTTTGTTCCGGCACGGGGCTTTTTTGAGAAGGTTCTTTATTTCCTCCCACTCAAGATTAGCAAGTGATGGAGTGGGTGCCCCCATTATGTTTGATCTAGGAACTTGATATGGGTCGGATGGTTTTGGGGAGTATGAGGGATTTTGAGGAAGATATTGTGGGGTTTGATAAGAAGATTTTCATGCGGTATATATGGGTTGCAATGGGTGTTTTGGTTTTTGTTGAGCATTATATTCAGGAGTAGGTGGTGGTAGGTTATGCTGAGCAGAATAGAAGTTTTGAGGGTGAAAAGGTTATTGATAGAAATGGGGTTATTGCTGAGTGGAATGGTACATCAAATGGTTATAGGTTTGGCTTATGTAGGCTAGATGTGTGCTAGTGCCATTGTAGGATGGGTATGTGCTTTATATATTTGAGGACTCAGGATGTGGAGTGAGGTAATTTGTGAAAGTGGATGAACTAGGTTGGCGAGGTAGTGGTAAGGTTTGAGCAATGTTAGATGATGGCATAACCAAGTAATTGGTAAAGGTGGGTGTGGAAAAAACTAGATGTTGAGGTTGGGTAGGTTGAGTCATGAATCACGTGGTAGTGAAAGGATTGAAACACTACGATTGTGCTTGGGCATGTTGGGCTTGTAATGCAGCCTATACTTGGTTCCATGTGGTTGATGAAGCAACTTGGGATGGATGTGGAACTTGCATGGTTTGAATGGTTTGGGAGGTTTGCGGGATGGAATTCATTGGAGTGATAGGTACACCATGTTGCATTTGGATATTTAATTGGGGTTGAAATGTGGCAAGACTTAGTGAGGGGATTGTTGGTGTGGCATAGAATGTAGGGTCTTGAGGTAATAATGGTTGATTGAAGGCCCATGTGGGTGGCATACCTGTGGTAAATTATGGTTGATGTTGTTATGGTGGAGGAACAAATGAAGGTAGCAATGTTGGCATGGAGGTTGGTTGTGTGGTTGTAGTTATTGGTTGCGTGGCCGCTAGCTAGGTAACAAACTATTATGTGGCTATTGGTTGAGTGGGTTGGGTGACAACTAGATGCAATGGTTGTGATGTTGATGTTTTTGATGGATTGACAAGTAAGGCCCCAAAAACTGAGAAAGGAGTTGTTTGTGCTATGGTATGCACTATGGTTTGGGTAGCAGCAGGTTGGATCAAATGGGGTCTAAATGAGGCAATTTGGATGGTCTTCAGATGAGGATCGATAATTTCTTCTACAAAGAAGTTAAATGTACCATATAGAATGTGTAGAGGTCCTACAAGACTAAATGGCACAAGTTCAAGTGGAATATGGGTGTCTTCTCATGAAACGTTAGCAATGATGGTATCTTGATGTTGGCCTATGATGGCACTGGTGCAAGAGCACCTAGGACTTAGGCTTAAAAGTCCTTTTGTTTTGGATTTTAATGGTCTAGCCAGACCAAGAGGTTAATAAATGGCTCTAAGAGGGCCTAGGTGTGATAGGAGGTTAGTTATTTGAGTTATTTTAATATTGTGTTAGTTAAGTTTACGTTATATGTCAAGGTGTCCTTAGGACCTAGTTTGGTCCTAGAAATTGGAAAAAGGGCACAAGTGTGGAAAAGCTAGTCTAATGTTTGATTATGGTCTAACATGGCCCAAAATAGCCTTAGATAAATTTTTATAGCATTTTAGGAGTCTTTGAGTGGTTTGAGGAATGAAATGAGCAACTATGTAAAAGTTGCTAAAAAGTTGTCATGACAACTTTTGTAATTTTGTAAAGTTGCATGACAACTTTTTGTTGTAAAAGGACCAACTTGTGATTTAGGTCAAATGGGAGTCCTAAACACCCATCACTTGTGGATAGAGGCTATTTAAGCCCTAAAAGGATCGAATCCAGAGGTTGGCTAACTTTTTAATTTTTGGCATTAAGTTTTTTTGGCACTGTGACAGTCATTTGAGGACACAGTCCTTTGCTTTAATACAAAAGTAGTGTTTAATGGATTAGATTTTTATTGTAAAGGAAGAATAAATAAATATTTATATTTTCTTTTCTTTTCTACATCATTTTTTTTTTCTTATTAGTAGTTTTCTTAGTTTAGGTTTAAATCTTTTGTTTTAGCTAGTTCACCGACCTGTTTATAGTTGTGTGTGCAAACATGGCTCCCCCATGAAATCTGATCGTGTGTTCATCATGACCAGTTGGAAAATGGAAATGGAGACTATGTACAATTTATATATCCCTCTTGGAGGTTTGGAAACAAGCATGGCCATTTTTGTGACCTTTCCCTAGGCGAGCACAGTCATTTCGAGGCTAGCGACAAGGAGGTGAATTTATTGAATTGCTTGCAGGGGCGACCAAGGAAATGCACTCTAAGACTTTGGATATGAAGATGATGACTAGGAAGAGCTTTTATGAAGAGCACAAGTCTTGACCATTCCATTTGGAAAGCTTAACCTTACTTTGTACAATGAGCTCCTAGAAGCCACTAAAACCCTTGTAAAACCCTCCTAGTTGAGTTAGGGCATTGTACGGATGCACATGACCCCAAGACCCACAAAATCCTTTAGGTTATTCTACATGAACAAAGAATCCAAAGTTTTTTTAGGAGGTCCTTCTTGATATTTTTGGAGAAAGTCCTAAAAACCCAGACTAGGAGACCTAATTGGGGGCTCTAAGGCTACAAGGCCTAATCAGTGAGTTTGAAGAGATCGGTAAGGTGGAGTTGTGAAGACCTTGAAAAAATGTGTCAAGAAGTGAAACTTGGTTATAATTTGGTTACCTCCACACCCCTGCAAGACTCACCACTTTCTAAGGAGGTAAGGAACACTTGGAAGGAAGGAGATGGATATGAAGGGAGAAAGAGCATTCAATCAGTGATAGATCACCTAGGAGTTGGAGAGTAGGTTATTCAATTGGAGGACATGAAGAGAGTCCTTAGAATACAAGGAGATACCTTGTTAGACCCCTGATCAAGCCATTGGGATGTTAGAGAGTTAGGAGCCTTAGTGATCCTGACTTAAGTAACTGAGCACCTAGTGTGATCCTATTAGATTTGTATCAGAGCCTAACATAGATTGGGCTAGAGGATAGTGGATGTTGCACTTAGCTAAATCATTATATTCTTCAAGGATAGTGACCAATACAAAATTGGCTAAAAATGTGGAAGACTAAGAGGAGGAGAATAGACTCCTTAGGAAAAGGTTGGAAGAGATAGAGAGTAAACTTGGTCTGGTGTAAACATAGACTGAATTGGTTAGAGAGAAATGTAGAGAGGTAGAAGACAAGGGTAAAGAGGTAGCAGAGGAGAACAAGTTCCCTGAACCAGACCTTGTGTTAGAAGAAGAACCCTTTTTAAAGACACTGAAATCCACGAGTGGAAATTTTTTAGAAGGAATACCACTTTTTAGTGGAAAGATGGAGGCCGAGCTAGTCATGGAATGGATTGAAGGTATGGAAAACCACTTTGAATGTGAAAGCATAAGTGAAGCTCAAAGAGTTAGGGTATAAAAATCAAGGATGAGAGGGGCTACCCTCACATGGTGGAAATTTGTGTAGGATGAAAGGGTGAAAGAAGGAAAGAACCCCATTACAAATTGGAAAGGTATGGTGGAAAAGGTTAGGTAAACATACCTACCTGATGACTATGAGGTGCAATTGGATAAAAAAAAGGCAAAATTGGAAGCAAAAGGACCTGGAAGTAAGTGTTTACACTGAGAAATTCCATTAATTGTGTCTTAAATCACATGTGATGAAAGAGGAGAGTCTAAAGGTGGCTAGATACCTAAATGGCCTTAGATGGAACATTGAAGAAGAGATATGTCTATTAAGCCCCAAAATAGTTCACCAATGTTATCAGTTGGCTCTCAAGGTAGAAGAGAAGCTCAAAATGAGGCATGACTCAAGCACTTGAGGTAGAGTCATGGGTAGAGCCAACAGGGACCATAGAGGTAGATATGGAGGAAGAACCTCATAACCAAGAAATCAAAGTGAGACCAAACTCACTAAGAAGCAAGGAGAAGTCTCAAGCAGTAGAGGAGGCTACAATAACAGAGGTAGAGGATCAAGCAGTAGCTATAGAGGAAGTTCAAGTGGCCAAGGGAGAGGATCCTATTTCTCTTTGATGAAATGTTATAATTGTCACCAATATGGACACCCAACATATAGGTTCCCTGAGAAAGGTTCTACATCTCAAGGTGGAGAGAAGAGAGTGAATTAAATTCAAGAAGAGTCCTCAAGTAACAAGCCTGCAGAAGTGGCCTTAGATTCTGAAGTAGGGGATAACCTCATGATCAAGAGGACATTGAGTAAAGAACCAATAAAAGATGAGCCAAGTCAAAGGAGATCATTATTCAAAATAAAATGAAAGATATTGGGAAAAGTGTGCAAGATTATCATAGAATCTGGGTCCACATACAATATAGTCTCCAATGAAGCAGTCAACAAGTTGAATCTTCAAAGTATCCCACACACTAGTACCTATAGAGTAACATAGTTGAATAAGGGTCAACATGTATTGGTAAATGAACAAGCTTGGTTAGACTTCACCATTGGAAGGTACAAGGACAAACTCTTGTGTAATGTCTTACCCATGGATTCTTGTCATCTCTTATTGGGAAGACCATGGCAATTTTATAGGCAGGCTATCCATGATGGAGCCAAGAACTCCTACTCATTCAAGAAAGATGGAGTCACTTTTAGAATCTAGTCCATTCTAGAAGAGGGAGAAGTGAAACCAGTTGGTCCTAATGTTCTCTTAGTAGGGGAAAAAGAGTTCATAAACACCTTGGAGGAAGGTGAAGGAATAGGTTATGCTTTGGTGTTAAAGCCCAAAGAAGAGAAGAAAGTCAAGAAGCCTAAGGTGCCTAAATAAGTTAAAGAGTTTTTGGAACAATATAAAGAAATAGTGAGTGATGGGAAGCCAACCATGCTACCTCCTAAAAGATCCATAAGCCATCAAATAGACTTTATCCCAGGACAATCCCTACCAAACAAATCTGCATACAAAATGACCCCTCAACAAAATGAGGAAATTGCTAACAAATCCAAGAACTGCTTGACCAAGGCCTCATAAGGAAAAGAATCAATCCTTGTAAAGTCCCTACAATCCTAGCACCAAAAAAGGAGGAACTTAGAGGTTATGTGCTAACTCTAGGGCCATTAATAGGATTACCATAAGGTATAGGTTCCCTATTCCAAGAATTGAAGACTTGATGGATTGCTTAGGAGGGGCCAATTAATTTTCAAAGATTGACCTTAAAAGTGGATACACCAAATAAGGATTAAGGAAGGAGATGAGTGGAAAACCACTTTCAAGACCATAGAAGGCCTATATGAATGGTTAGTTATGCCCTTTGGGTTGTCCAATGCCCCTAGCACCTTCACAAGGTTAATGAATGAAGTGTTGAAAGAATTCATAGGAAAATGGGTGTTGGTGTACTTAGATGATATCCTCATCTTTAGCAAGTCCAAGGAGGATCAACTAGTGCATTTTCAAGTTGTGTTACAAAGGATTCATGAGGAGAAGCTCACCATCAATCTAGAAAGTGTGAGTTCATGATACAAGAATTGGTGTACCTAGGCTTTGTAATATCACAAGGTAACCTAAAAATGGACACTAGCAAGATAAAAGCAATCATGAATTGGAATACACCTAAATATGCTACAGAAGTGAGGAGATTCCATGGATTGGAACATTTTTATAGGAAGTTTATCAGAGAATTTAGTGATATTTGTGCACCAGTTTTAGATACTATCAAGGGAGGCATGCAAGCCAAATTTCAATGGAATGAGAAAGCTAACAAAGGTTTTGAAACCTTGAAGAGGAGGATAGAAACCCAACCAACATTGGTGTTACCTAGCTTTGAAAATTTATTTACTATTGAATGTGATGCTAGTAATATTGTCATAGGAGAAGTCCTAAGCTAAGAGAATAAACTAGTAGCCTTTCACAGTGAAATGTTAAGTGAAGCCAAAAATAAGTACTCCTCTTATGATTTGGAGTTAAATGCATTGGTTCAAGCCCTAATAAAGTGGAGGCATTACCTCCTTCCTAAAGAATTTGTGGTGTATACTGATAACCAAGCTTTAAGCTTTCTCAATTTACTAGATAAGCTAAGCCACAAGCACATGAAGTGGGTATAATACAATCATGCCTATACTTTCACAATAAAACAAAAGAAGGGGGCAAAAAAAAAAAGTAGAAGATGCCTTGAGCTAAAGAATTTTGATAGTCCAAGAAATCTAATTGAGAAGCATTGGCATAGATAGCTTCAAGGACTTGTACCCAAAGGATGAAGATTTCTCAGCATCTTATAAGGTATGCAAAGAGTTTCAAAACCATTTTCGTAGTGAATATGTTGACTACATTATATAAGAAGGTCTTGTGTTTAGGGGATGGAAAATTTGTGTGCCTTGAGTGGACACTTTGGAGTTCATAAGACCTTGGAACTGGTCCAAAGGTTTTATTTTGGCCAAGAATGAATTAGGACATAAAGAGATATGTGGAGACTTGTATAGTTTGCCAAAACACAAAAGGCACTTCATCCAATGTAGGGTTGTATCAACCCCTCCCAATCCCCAATAGACCTTGGGAATGTCTTAGTATAGACTTTGTTGTAGGGTTACCCAAGACTAAATAGGGGTTTGACAACATATATGTGATTGTGGATAGATTTAGCAAGATGGCTCACTTTGTGCCATGTAAGACCATTCATGATGTTTTTCACATAGCTAATTTTCTCTTTAGAGAAGCAATCTAGATCCATGGGTTTCCATTGAGTATAGTATCTAACAAGGACTCCAAATTTATGAGTCATTTTTGGAAAATTTTGTCGCACAAGCTTGGCACCAACTTGTCCTTTGGGTTTGCATATCATCCCCAAATGGATGGATAGACTCAAATAGTTAATAGAAGCTTGGGAAATCTCCTAAGGTGCCTAACTAAAGCATATGGTCAGACATGGGACCAAGTCATTGCACAAGCAGAGATTTCTTATAATGACACCATTAATAGGACCAATGGAAAGAGTCCATTTGAGGTGGTCTATGGGATACACCCAAGAGGCATTTATGAACTCAGGGAACTTGGAGATGTGACAACAAGGAGTGGGTATGTAGAGAAATTTTCTCAGTCCATGAAGCAGGTACATGATACAGTTAAAAAAGCTCTTAAAGATAGTACCACCAAGAAAAAAAGAAAAGTGGATGAGAGGAAAAGAGAACTACACTTCCAAGTGGGAGACCTTGTCATGGATCATTTGAACAAGGCCAGGTTGTAGAAGGGGATCCCTCACAAGCTTCAGATGAGAAGGATTGGCCCTTGTACCATCCTAGCCAGGTATGGAAGTAATGCTTACAAGGTGGAATTGCCAGTAGACCTAGGACTCTCACTGGTGTTCAACATTGTAGACTTGGTGCTTTATAAAGGACCAGCCCCAGTTGGAGATAGTGACCATGCTGGAGTTTCAGAGGATCTAGAAAATATGAACTTACCAATTACTCCAAGTCCCCAAGCAAAGAAGGTCTTAAGTTCCCGGGTCACCAAGAAGACTAGGCACAGAACATACATGGAGTATCTTGTTAAGTGGAAAGGAAAAGAAGATGTAGAGGCTATAAGGGTCTCTGAGGAAAATTTTTAGAAGTTAGGCATTGATCCCGACTCAGTCCCCACCAACGGGACTTGATTTCTTTTGTTTAGGGGAGAATGGTGCAGGAGAACCTAGGACTTAGGCTTAAAAGTCCTTATTTTGTTTTGGCTTGTACTGGTCCTAGCCAGACCACCAAGTTAATAAAGGGATCCAAGAGGGACTAGGTGTGATAGGAGATTATTTGTTTGAGTTAGTTTAAGATTGTGCTAGTTAAGTTTAGGTTGTAGGTCAAGGTGTCCTTAGGACCTACTTTGGTCCTAGAAATTGGAAAAAGGGCACAAGTGTGGAAAAGTTGGTCTAATATTTGATTATGGTCTAAAATGGCCCAAAATATCCTTAGATAGGTTTTTATATCATTTTAGGATTATTTGAGTGGTTTGAGTAATGAAATGAGCAACTATGTAAAAGTTGCTAAAAAGTTGTCATGATAACTTTTGCAATTTTGCAAAGTTGCATGACAAATTTTTGTCCTAAAAGGACTGACCTGCGATTTAGGTCAAATGGGGGTCCTAATCACCCAAACCTCATGGATAGAGGCTATTTAAGAGCTAAAAGTCTCAAATCCTGAGGTTGGCTAAATTTTCAATTCCTGGCATTAAGTTGTTTTGGCACTATGACAATCATTTGAGGACACAACCCTTTTCTTTAATACAATAGTAGTGTTTAATGGATTAGATATTTCATGTAAAGGAAGAATCAATAAAGATTTATCATTTTGTTTCTTTTTTGCATCATTTTGTGTTCTTATTAGGACTTTTCTTAGTTTAGGTTTAAATCTTTGTTTTAGCCAGTTCACTGGCCTGTTTCTAATTGTGTGTGCAAACATGGCTCCTCCATGAAATCTCACCGTGTGTTCATCATAGCCAGTTGGGAAATGGAAGTGGAGCCTATGTAAAGTGTATATAGCCCTTGTGAAGGTTTGGAAACAAGCATGGCCATTTTTGTGACCTTGCCCTAGGCGAGGACAATCATTGCTTGGCTAGGGACAAGGAGGTGAATTTGTTGAATTGCTTGCAAGGGTCACCAAGGAAATGCACTCCAAGACTTTGGAGATGAATATGATGACCAGATAGAGCTTTGATGAAGAGAACAATGCTTGACCAATACATTAGGAAAGCTAAACCTTACTTTGTACAGTGAGCTCCTAGAAGCCACTAAAACCTTTACAAAACCCTCCTAGTTGGTTAGTGCATTGTACGAATGCACAGGACCCCAAGACCCACAAAATCCTTTAGGGTATCCTACATGAAAAAAGAATCCAAAGGTTTTATGGGAGGTACTTCTTGAGATTTTTTCATAAAGTCCTAAAAACTCGAACTAGGATACATAATTGAGGGATCTAGGGCTACAAGGCCTAATCAGTGAGTTTGAAGGGATCGGAAAGGTGGAGTTGTGAAGACCTTGAAAAAATGTGTCAATAAGTGAAACTTGGTTAGAATTTTGTTTCCTCCACACCCCTGCAAGACTCACCACTTGCTAAGGAGGTAAGGAACACTTGGAAGGAGGGAGATGGGTATGAAGGGAGAAAGAGCATTAAATTAGTGATAGATCACCTAGGAGTTGGAGTGTAAGTGGTTCAATTCAAGGACACTGAGATCAGAGTCCTTAGAAGACAAGGAGATACCTTTTTAGACCCCTGATCAAGCCATTGGGAGGTTGGAGAGTTAGGAGCCTTAGTGATCTTGACATAAGTGGTTGAGCACCTAGTGTGATCCTGTCAGGCACTGACCATGGTTGCATGTCTTGGATGATTCATGAAGGCCTCCATGGATTCAATGGTATGGAATTCATTTTGGTCATCCCATATGTCTTCAACTTGTAATTGATGTTACAGATGAAAGGTGACCATGGCACTGCTAGGATCGGGCTTTGTGCTGGAAGATCCATATCCTTCTCTTCTTTGAATGTGTATGGGGTGGCATGAAATATATGATCTAGGATGTATGAAGGATGATGGTTGCAGATGATTTTAGAGACACCTAAGGGAGGAGAATGATGATGCAAATAAATTCCAAACGAGCCTAGGGATGACTAAGGATGAGTGATAATGTTAATGCTAAATGATGATGATTTCTTAAGGACCTAAAGGATGACTTGGTGTTTCAAAAGATTGGATTTTATACCTAATGCAAATTTAGATTGGTATGATTATCAACCTAGGATAAACTGATGGTCTTCAAAAGACAAGATCTTGTTAGTGTAAACCAACCTCTAGATCAGAGTCATGAGGCCACACAGACAAAGTGAGCTACCCTATACGATGCTTAGTCAAAGAGTGAAGCTACAAGATGGGCTTGATTAAGATGTAGGTATGAGACAACTCAAGGATATGACACCAAGTGGGGGTTGTTGTTGGATTGGGTTTGATTTTCTTTGACTTGGGTTTGATGACTAAAAATGACTAAGGTTGATCCTAAAAATGTAATGAAGGAAAAATGAAAATGCATGACTTGGTGCATGAGTGTGAAGGATAGACCTATGATGCTCTAGTTTGATGGATTTTGGTTGGTATCAAAGTTAACAAAGTCACAGTTTATTTGATATCTACTCATGTAGTCTGTGACTTTATTATTCTAACACATTGCCTCAAATTCCTCGAGTTCTTGGGTGCACTTTTGGGTTTCTTTCATAACACTCTATTTCTACTTGATGACATAGTTGGTTGTTTTCTTCTCTCTATAGGAAAGGGGTAGTTGGATTTTGACTTTCTTATGTTTCCCTATGTCAGACATTGGCTCAAAATATTATCTCAAAACCTAAGTGTAGATGGCCGAATTTTGATGATAATAAAGAGGTTTTGACAAGAATAAGTCTATCAATTTAGGCACTGACTACGCTAAGTATACATTGACTTTCAATTCTAGACATGAACTTTTGAAATTTGGAGATGTATGCAATCAATCCTACAAGAGACAAAGCAACCTTGTAGGAACAATCATTTTGGACTCTTATTTTTTTATCTCTTTTGGAAAAAGACTTGTTGAAAAAGACTCTTCATTTTTGTATGTTCAAATTTGTTTCACTTGGCCAATTTACAACGAAGACAAGTCACACACACTTTAGCTTAAGGTCAATTTGTTTTCAATATAATATTTATAGGCTCACAAGGATAAATCCCAATCTTGATGTATTAGACCCTTGTGCATTATGTCCCTCTCAATCTAAGAGGTAAACTGATGTGGAGATGAATGAAAACAAATGCACTTCAATGGGCCTTAAAGGCATGGGTAAATAGGGGATCCCCTTGTGAGGGTTTTCCCGACTTTCGGCAGTGAAACCCAAAAGCCTTTATACCTCAAAACTAGTGATACACAAATGGTGAGTAGCTTTAGAGGATGACACAATCCTCTTGCACTATAAATAGTTATACCAAGGCTAAAAGGGTGGCTTCTACTTCAAGGCTCATTCAGTAAGGTCTATGACATCCCCCCAATTGGTTTGTATGCATGTGAGACACTAAAGTCCCTAGTTGACCATGTTGTCTTCTTAGGGATATTCACCCGAACCAGACTACCATCAACACGCCTGGCTTAAGCTTGGTGGGATAAGACGAGAGTTTTCTTAGCATCTTGTTTATATATCAGCTAGGGTGTTTATCGGTTTGAGGTCATCCTCTAAAGGGGAAGCACTCCCTCTAGACAAGCCTTTGTAAGAAAGCTATTTTTTTTTGCATGTTTGCAACATTTATCTTGTACATTAACGAGCATGAGAGCCAGTGGGAGAGGATAGTGTATGTTGCAGGCGAGAACTCTACAAAAGTGTGCAAGTGCACCAAACAGTTAAGACATGGGGTTCTTTGATCCTTCAAGTTAAGCAATATTTTCTAAGTCTAAAACTAAAATAAACTCGCACGGGGGTCATTTTATGCACCAAACTTAAGTGTTCTTTTTCTTGTTCATTTTTAAACCCAAACAAAACGTGAGTTTATCTTGTTCAATTTTATCCTCGTTCTTTTTTTTTAGCATACACCCAAATTAAAGTGTGACGTTTGATTGCTTAATTTTAACCAAGTGAATTTTAAACCCCAAAATTGAAGTGTGAGGTGTTATTTTTCCATACACTTTTCTTTTTAAGGCCCAAATGAAAATGAGTTAATTTTAATTAAAACAATTAACTGCAAACCCGTCGATTCTATTTGAGTGCCCACCGCCCTGCATAGACATAGAAAATAAAATTTGTAGAGCATCAATCCCGCTGGAACAAAATACATTTTCACCGATATGTTTCCGTCAATTGTTGTCCTCGGTTTATTCCTCCGTATCATACTAGCAATCACACCTTAGTGTGCAATGGGTACGCTGAAGAAGTGTGAAATAATATATATGCAATTTAGAATACTTAATTTTGATTTAGAATTTTATTTATACCAAAAAATAATTCTAGTGAGAGTTGTTTAGTTATAATACAACATTTCATCTTACTACCAAAAATGATCCATTGCTATCACCATAAATTTGTATCAGTATTAATTTAAAATGTATAAGGCAACATCTCTCATTGCTAAAAATACTTCGGAAAATTTGATTCTATGCTATATGGTTTACATTGTACGTACACATCAACCTACTAAGATCCTTAGTGATACGTTGACTAAAAATAATTTAACATATTATATGTTTTTGTTTTGGGTAAGAAATAATGAAACTTTGTAAGATGCAATCTACACTATGCTAGTAAATAATAAGAAGCACAACCAAAAAAGAGATTGGTAGATTTTACTTGTACCTACCAGAGCAATCCTGTCGATACTGGTGTCGATCTCACCAGTCAATTCACGTTCTCGCCTGTCAAACCATAATAACGTGGGTATCTGTCGCGTTCCCACTGACTTACAGAACTTAAGATTTTCTCTTTTAAATTTATTTTTTGGCCTTTTGGCTTACAACAGATCAACCCGTGTTCCTGCAGGTATTGACCATGTTCCTGCGTACTTAGTGACAGAGAAGAAAAGATAGAAGACATAAATATTTGGTTTCGAAAACACCATAGAGGGCTAGTCTGTGGGATCATGATCATGTGGGTTTGTGTAGCATTCCCAACAGTTTGTGTTTCTTGTTGCTATGTAAATTTTGAGAATATTTGAGAGAGTGCAAATACATCTTCTTGCCTTTTCCAACTTGGAAACACAAGAACTATCACAAAAACACATTCAAAACAACAAAAAAAAAACATTAGTGTGAGGGTTAGTTTACAAGAAATGAAAGATAAAAAAAAAGAATGACTCATGAAGTGGGTTCCATCGAGTATGTCAAAATGTATGCAATAAAAATATTAGTAAAAGAATGTAATAACAATTTTAGAAGATTCAATTCCTATTACCAAAACAACATATATGCTAAGACCAAAAGAGAGCTAAAAACATCAAAATAATATATGCAAACCTTGCACATCCTCAAGAAAAAGCCTCATTTGTTGAGTAGATGGTGTCCAAGATTTGGTATGTGTGCTCAAGGAATAGTTTTCTCAAGCTTCAATGGATGTAGGAAGATATTGGCACTATGAGGTTGTGATTGATGATTTGTTGGCTCAATGTAACATTATAACTTTGCATAAAAAGGTGGATGATTTGTGAAGGATTGAAGGTTCCATGTATAGGCCAAAATTGAAAGTGGAGGAAGGGTTGGGATGCTTTTGAGGGGAAGCACATAGATTGTTATTTCTCAAGCTCATAGCCTTGTGACAAGGAGAGACGTTGAGAGGACATAGGGGGTTGGGAAGATATGTCATAAAGGCACATCTTTTCTCAAATCCCAAAGGTCAAGCTTTGAAGATTGTGACCATTTTGGGAAGTGGGGAGAGGGGACAAATGTGTAATAAATGTGGTTGGGAGTGTAAGAGCATTTAAGATTGACAAGTGGAGAGGGAGTTGGGATTGGAGAAGATGTGACATGAAGTTGACTTTGAGTGAGGTTAAGATTTTTTAATCTTCGGATTAGGATTGTGCAAATTTTTAGGGGAGGATTATGCTTGGATTAGTGGGCAAGTGGGAGGATTAGGAAAAGGAAAGTGGGAGGAGAGAGAATGTGTGGAGGGTTAACTAATTAACCATGGGTATTTAACTAATTAAATAAGATTAGGATGTGTGAAGGGGATGGGTTGAGTTAGAATCCTAGGTTAGGTGGTTGAAGGGTGGTTTGGTTAGGGGTTAAAGTTAGGAGCCATGTGCTTAAATTGAATTAAATTGACTAATTTAATTCATGAATAGAGGAAAAAGAATAAATTGATTAATTAAACCAAATGAGGATATTTGTTTAATTAATAAAGGAAAGGGGATTAATTAATTAAATAGCCAAGGGTTGCATATTTAATTAGTTGGACTATATATAATTAATTAATTAAATTAATTAACTAGGGGGTTGACATAAACTAGTTAAATAATAATATTTAATTAATAATGCCTAGATGAGAGCTAAATTTGATTATGCAATTGTTAATTGGATTTAGGTGTCTATAATCTTATTATGTGCAAGTTGTCACTCAATCCAAGATTAGTATAGAAAACCCTATTCCTATCACCTAAAATCTATGGTGATTGATTGGAATCCTATACCAAGTGAAAGGAAGCAAGAGTACAAAAATACTTCTTGACATAATAATTGAGGAGAGGTATGTGCAAATAAATTAAATATTTGTAATTACAAGAAAAAAATTTGTAACACATATTATACCATAACATAATTTTACATGGGTAAAACCATTTTAAGAGAAACAAATCCACTCCAAAGTATGAGACAATTATATTATCAAAACAAATATTACTACACAATTACAAGGACATACTCTTGTGGTAGTATCACCAAAAGCGATCTAGAGTAATTTTGGTAGCATAACAATACCTAGAAAGCTTTATATTTAACCTCCATCGCAAATGTCCCATTAATTGGAGAAGCAATACAAAAAACTATCAAATGGTGATTAGAAAAGGATTAGCTAAAACCAACCAAAAATGGTACCTAGGTACCTAGTTAAAATATAACCAAATTCTAAGATGAATCGCCAAGCTAAAAAGAGTATATTCCTTTCACTTGACATAAGCAACTTGGCATAACCCAATTGCCAACTTCAACACTCTATTTTTCATCCCTGTCTCCTTTCAAAACATCTTATGATATGTGGTAACATGTGTCAAAACTTGGTGAACAAGTGTAACACCATTTTACAACTCCCTTGTACATCATAGATGATGTTGAATTTCCTATGTAGGAGGCCTAACTTCTACAGGCCATAAATTCCAATTCAAGATGTTGATTGATCCTTTTTGTAAAATACATATATATATAGTTTGGACATATCTATGCCCCTATTCAAGGAAACAATTATGCTCATGTGAAAAAGAGGTAAAAATGACTTCAATAGTCCAACAATTGACCTTTTATGTTTTGTATCCCAAAAATTATATTTTTTGTGTTTAGAACATTAAGATGCAAAATAGAGACACCTTTCCTAACATGCATACAAATTTTATATAATATTTTTTTAATTGATAATCAATAATGCAAAGGAAGATGCTTTAATATACGAGAAGAGATTATAAAGCTAAAGTTTTTATAATCCAATACACAATCAGTTGTAAATGAATTGTAGTAATGACAAATAAAGAACTTGCGAGTACATTTAATTGAATAAAAATATTGATAAATATAACAATAGAAAATTAAGTTACACCATATTTAATTAAATTAAGTAATAAAAAAAACTCCACTTATTGCTAGATCATGTCTCCAAGGAGAATTCACTCCTCCTAAAATCAATTATCAAGAGCTTGGTTATAGAGAATCCATACATCAATTTGTTAATTGAACAATGAACACGATAGAAGACCACTAACAAAATCCTATTGAGAGCCTCACATACTTTGTAAATATTGATAGAAAGGACCCAATCCTTCATAGTCCTAGTCTAGAAAGCATGAATAATAAGATGGTTATCACCTTCAACAAAAACAACATGTGGAGATAGACTAGAGGAACGTATTATTATACTCATCACAACAACTTCAACTTCAATTAGATTATTGTTTTCTTAAAATCCTATAAATCCAACTAGGGCAATAGGAGAGCCATGATCTTTCTAGAAAAGATCCATGCATAAGAAGCTATGTAAAAATCACCCCATTGGCATCACCAAATTTGAGTGTTAATGTAGCCATGAATATAACTTAGGTAGGAGAGATTCTTAGTATGCACATTGATGATGTTAACTCTTTTAGCAATAAAATTATGTTTGACCATGATAGATTTAATGGCCTCCCAAGAATATAAAATTTCTATTTCTTGAGTTGAGGGTTGAATTTGGGGAAGGTACACTTCACAAATTCTTGCGATGTGAAATTCAAATCTACTCCAAACTTTCTCTAAATTGGAAGAAATTTTCTTGAAGATCCTCTAATTCCTTGTGAGAGCTATATACTCCTAATAATCATGTCTAGGATCCAAATACATGAAAAAGAATGGCTTTTTATTTAAATAGAGATTTTCCATTGAGTAAATAGTGACATAACAAACATAGCCATACACCAAGAGATTTTAAATTTGTTCATTGAAGTCCCTCATAAACGTGAAGGCAAAAGAACATCAAAGGAGAAGGTGTGGTCAATTTCATCTACATTATCATTTATAACACATTTGAGGATTTAGGGGTAGACCTTTTTTTAAACTTATTCTCTCAATAGGAAAAAATAATCACAAACAATTAGTCAAAGAAATAAAATAGAAACTTTGACTAAGCTTTAGTATTCCAAACCCTTCTCGACACTAACACAAGAGATTCAAAAAACTATTATGTAAAAGATGAGAGATATCATCTAACTTCTTCTTCTCCTTTGACAACCTCTAATCTAAATTTGAGCATAAAAGATTTAAGAACAACCCAAGCTTTGAGCCATAAATAAGACATTACGATTTTTCAATTACTCTACCATTTTCTTCTCCTCAAATCTAATGGTTTTTAATAGATTCTCCCTAAGTCTTGCAAAGAAAGTATTAGGGGAGAGGGACTAGTAGTTGTGCGGGGTCCAATAGTCGATCACCCATTTGTGAATATATTATCCAGTCTTACCACAATTCTAAAAAAAACAAAGGTCTTACGTTATTCCATGCAACAGCTATATGTTGACAAAATTAACCCTCACGACTATTGGTCCCTCTCCCATAGAAACCCTTGAAATCTTCCTAAAATCAAGTTTTTGTTTTCATTTCATTTATTGAAATCCTCTTTAAAAGAAAGCATTGAAGACCCTTGAAATCATCTTTAAGTCAAGTATTGATTTCCATTTCATTTATTAAAATCCTCCTTGAAAGAAAGCATTGAAGACCCTTGAAATCGTCCTTAAACTATATTCTTTAAAATCCCACATGTCATTTCTGAACCAAAAATATCTCCCTTGTTGATTTATGACTTGAGCTTTCAAGGGTTGGAAATAACCCCACCCCTGGCCCGCTTTGTAGCCAGCCCTTGACTGTGAATCATCCACCATTGTTCATGTAATTTCTGAGAAATTAGACCATGTTGTTCCTCATTCCAATAAATCTTGACCCATTTCCTCTCATTTCTGGGAAAGAGTCTAGATGTAACGTAACTTCTAGAGACCCAGATGCCCTCATTTATTCTGATATGACTGTTTCAGTTGATTGCTATTGGAACATTATATCATTCCTCTGAACTGTAAAAATACAGTCCTAATTGTGGAAGCGAAAATGGGGTATTATTACATTGTGAAGGAAGATGGATTTGGGGACATGTTCAACTTTCTGGTGGCATTGTTGGTGGCAATGCTGTTCGTAATGATGTGTTTGCCCAATCCCAGGCCTCGTCCGCGTAGAAATGTTCTGCTCATTTACTATCCCTAGAAAAAAAAATACAGGGTATGCAGCATTTTTCTTCTGATATTCTGCATTCTTCTGGCATGGAGGGTAATAATAGTTTAGTATTGTATGGGTATTCAATGGGTTTTTTAAGCAGAGATTTGTTTGGGTTTCTATTCAGAAATTATATTGTGTGGGTATCCAATGGGTTATTGTGTAATTGGTTTGGATGCTGTAAATGTTAAGTTATATTAATTGAAAGTAGAGATGTGAGAGATATTTATGTGAATTTTTGTTGTTTCTATTATAAAATGTATGGGTTTGTTTCAGAAAATGTGATTAAAGGAATAGTTTCTGTTAATGTAGCAATATTTCTGGATCTGTTTCTATTATTATATTATTTCTTGAATTCTTGAATTCTGATGATGGATCATAGAGTGATGGAAAACGAACTGGACGATATAAAAAATTATACACAATCGAATGTATGGATTTGTTTCAGAAAACGTGATTGAATGAATAGTTTCTGTTAATGTAGCCATATTTCTGGATTTGTTTCTATTATTGTATTGTTTGTCGAATTCTCTCATTCTGGTGATGGATCATAGAGTGTGATCGAAAACGAAGTTGATGATAAAAAGAATTATACACAATCAAATTCAGAAACATTGCTACATTTTTATGAACTGTGAAATCTACTACCATTAAGTTTCCGCAGTTTTGTGAATGAGTATTTACTAAATATAGATTTCAATGGTTTCTTGGAATAGAATAATAAAGGAACAGCTCCTGTTAAGTTTTGTGAGAAGGGCTTTTGTTTAAAATAGATTTCAGTTGTTTCTCACAGTAGATTTATATTTAGAAGACAGTTTAGATGATGTTAGAATATAGAGGTTTAGTTTCTTTTCTAGTTTTGTGAGTGAGTATCAAATTGAAATGGATTTCAATAGTTTCCAATAAGTTATAGAATAATTGGTTTGGATGGTGTTAACGTTTATTTAAAGGAAACTTCTGATAGATTAATTGAAATTAGAGATGTCATATAAATTTATGTTAATTTTCTTTGTATCTATTACAGAATGTATGAGTTTGTTTTAGAGACGGTTTGAATGATTTAGAATAATAAAAGAATAGTTTCTGTCAAGTTTTATGAGTGGGTATTTACTTAAAATTATAGTTCAATGGTTTTTAGAAATGAAATAATAAAGGAACAACTTAAAATAGCTTTCAGTTATTCCTCACAGTATATTTATACTGAAAGATAGTTAGAAAAACAGAAATTTAGTTTCTTTTCTAATTTTATTAGTGAGCATTAAATTGAAATGGATTTCAATAGTTTTTCAAAGTCTGAAAATTTATCATTACTTTAAATCTCTTCATTGTTATTTGCCTTTACTTTTCATTAAGCTCCCTATTTATTTATTTTTGGTGGGAGGATAAACATCTCAAATATTTTTTAATTTCATTAGATGTGAAATTTGTTTGGGACCTGAGACCAATCTGAATAAACTAGATGTGTCTGGGAAAAAATGTATAGATTTATATTCTAAAGGCTATTTAAATAATATTAGAATAACAAATGAATAGTTTATGTCTAGTTTTGTGAGGGGGTATTGACTTGAATAGTTTTCAATGGTTTTTCAATGGTCTTCCATAATATTTTTGAAAATTAATCCTCACTTTTTGCCTTTATTGATGTTATATATTTCTTTTTCCACAGCCCTTTGCTTATTTTTCCTAAATAATTTTGACTTACATTAGGTCCTAAATTTGTTTGGGCCCAAGCCCAATTTCTATAATTCAATGCATCCATAAAAAATGTATGGGTTTAGACAATTTGAATGATGATGGAATAATACAAGAATAGCTTTTGTGTAGTGTTGTGAGTGAGTATTGACTAAACATGATTTCAATGGTTTTGATGATTTTAATTTTAGTTGTATCTGTTATAAATTGTGGTTGTCTTTCAAAGTTTAAATGATGAAAATAGTTTTTGTCAAGTTTTATAATAAAGAACATTTTTTGTCAATGTTTTGTGAGAAGGGTTTTTATAGTAGAGGTGTAGTTTTCAGCTTTGTTAGTGGACATTAAATTGGAAGGGATTTTAGTAGTTTTCTAGTGCTTGAAAATTATCATCACTTTTTCTCTTAATTTTTGCTTTCCAGTCTGCGACTCATTTGTTCATTTTGGTTAGGACTAGTTTTGTGAGTGGGTATTGACTTAAAATATATTTCAATGGTTGTCCAAAATATATTTATATTTGCGTGTTTGAATATTGGTGTGGTTGGTCATTTCCATGATTATGAAGTTAGTCCTATCAAGGGAGTTAATTTAGGAGAACATGATCCTTATGATTGGACGCTCTCCCTTAGGTGTTTAGACACTACTAGTCCTTAGAGAAACCAGGTTGGTTAGTAAAGAAAAGTGTATGTTATACTAAATCAAATTTGATGTTAGAGATGTGATCAACTTCAATAGAAATGACCTAAACTCATAGATACATATCTTCACACCATTGACTAACTATTCTAATTTAAGACAAAGTAAACACAAAGCTTTACTATTTATACTCCGAAAACATACATATTCTAATCCATCTACATTTTCTACATCCAAGAACCCTCATCTACTTTTCACAACTACCACTTACTTATTCTACCCTTCTCAATATTCATTCTCCATAACTCTATTATTAAAATCAATTTATATATTTATTACCAATAACAATTAATAAAAATAAACCACATACAATTTCCAACAAAAATAATATTTCTATTGTTAGCAGATAGGCTTCCCCTCCAAAAAAAAATGTGTGATCAAAAAAGTTGTCTCACAACTCTATTATCAAAACCCACATATACTTTCCAAAGAAAAGTTGTCTCACAACTCTATTATCAAAACCCACATATAATTTCTAAAGAAAAGTTGTCTCGCACCTCTATTATCAAAACCCAAATATAATTTTCAAAGAAAAGTTGTCTTCCAACTCTATTATCAAAAACCACTATAATTTCTAACAAAAATATTATATCTATTGTTAACAGCTAGACGAAAAGTTATTTCACATAGAAAACTTCTTTTACTATAATCAAAATTCTCTAATTTTCCTATCAACTAATTCCTTACACATGTTCACAATACAAGTGCTAATAATATTATAACTTTAACTTTCAAGAAAATATGGATCTCATGGTCCACTTTGTCCCCAATGATCAAGACTACCCACTAGCAAAGAGACTTTATATGATGACAACCCCAAGAAAAGACCCTTGTCATCATGAAATCCCACTGTAAGGCAAATTCCCAGAAAGCCAAGACGCCCTTCTTTAACTCTCACCATGCCTGTTTCAATTGATCAACATTCTGCCATTAAAACACCTCTCTGGACTGTTACAGTCAATCCAGATAGTGGAAGCAAAAATGGGGACCTATCATGTTGTAAAGCAAGATGAGCCAGCAAATGGGTTTAAATTTGTGGTGGCATTGCTTGTGGTAATGATATTTATGATGTTGTGCATGAACAATCCCAGGCCTCGTCTGCGAAGAGCACATCTGGTCATGCGCTGCCCACATGCTCAGGCTTTTTGACAGAAACATGAAAGTTCAGGAATGTGCACTACTTTCCTTCTGATATTCTTTTCTGTTTGGTATGAAGAATGATAGTTTGGGGTTTTTGCATTCTGATGTTTTTAGATTAGATTGGATTGGGTTTCTGTTGAAATGGTACATTGTTTGGATTAGAGTTTAATTAGCGAGGTTGATGATGTATTGTGATGAAATTTTTGGGTTTATGGTGAGGATTAATTTTGATTTTTTGTTGAGGGTGATGATGTGTTGTGATGAATTTTTTGGGTTTATGGCGAGGATTAATTTTGATTCTTTGTTTATTTTGAAGGATCTTATAATTGTGACAGTTTAGTTGAAAGAAATTTCAGGGTGATGATGTGTTGCGATGAAATTTTTGGGTTTATGGCGAGGATTAATTTCGATTCTTTGTTGATTTCGAGGGATCTTATAATTGTGACAGTTTAGTTGAAAGAAATTTTTAAGATATTAATAAGAGACGGGTATTTTGTATATCAAAATGGATCTCTCTGGTTATAACAGTTTAGTAGAATGAAATTTCTGATATGTTGATAAAAGGCGGAGATGTCAGAGATATATATGTTATCTCTATTGTATCCATCATAAAATGTACTACGTGTCTCTCTTGAAATGGATATATTGTATAGGTATGAAAGGGTTTGAGATTGATTGGTGAGGCTGATGGTGTGTCATGGGAATTTTTAGATCTATGGTGAGGATTAATTTTGATTCTTTTTCTTGACATGAAGGATCTTTATAACTGTAGCAGTTTTAGCTGAAAGAAATTTCAGAAATATTAATATAAGAAAGAGATATTCGATATATGAAAATGGATCTCTGGTTATGACATTTTAGTTGAAGGAAGTTTCTGATATGTAGATTAAAGGCAAGGATGTCAGAGATATTCATGTTAAGTCTATTGTATCCATCAAAAAAATGTAGGTTTTTTTTTTATCAGCAAAGGACCAAAGGGGAGATTATATTGTAATTTTACATTAAAAAAGAAAACCAAACTAGACACCCCCATATCAGAATCCCATGCAGGGATAAAGCTACTTAAAATATTCCCCCCCTCCTCCCAACCTTCAATAATGAAAGAGTATAATTTCTTCTAGTTTGTAAGTGGGCATTAACTTAAAATGGATTTCAATAGTTTCTCATAATGTTGTTCAGCTTTCAAAAAAATGTAGGATTTTTATATTCTATAGACAGTTTAAATGATGTTAGAATGAAAGACTATAATTTCTTCTGATTTGTAAGTGGGCATTAACTTAAAATGGTTTTCAATGGTTTGTCATAATGTTGTTCAGCTTCTATTGTTTGCTTTTTATTTTTCAGCAAGCTTTATTTCTTCTTTTTTCTTGGAAGATAAACATTTTTAATTTTTTGGTGACTCAATGTAATCTAATATAATTTTTGAATCCATAAAAAATAAATGCGTAGATTTATACTAGAAAAGACGATTAGAATAAGGAACATAGTGAGGGTGATGATGTGTTATGATGAAGTTTTGGGTGTGTGGGAAGTAAATTTTGATTCTTTGTTGATTTTGAAGAATCTTTGTAATTGTGATAGTTTAGTTGAAATAATTTCTCATATATTAATAAAAGAGAGATATTTGATATATGAAAATGGATCTCCCTACTTATAACAGTTTAGTTGAAGGAAACTTTTGATATCTATGTCAACTCCATTGTATCCATCATAAAATGTATAAGTAAATTATATTTTAGAGATAGTATATAAATGATGTTGGAATCAACAAGGGTAGTTTTCTCTAGTTTTGTAAGTGGGCATAAACTTAAAATGGATTTCAATAGTTTGTCATAATGTTGTTTGACAATTTATTTCACTTTTTGCTCTTATTGTTGTTAAGCTTTTGTTTTTCAAGAAGCTCTCATTTCTTCTTTTTTGTTGGAGGATAATATTTCAAATCTATTTGGAACTCAAAATCTAATCCTTATAATTTGATTGTATCTATAAAAACAAATGTGTAGATGTATTTTGTTTTTCAGAATCCTTAATTATTTTTATTTGTAGAATATACATCTTAAACATTTTAAGAGTTAATTAATGTAATGATTGTCGTTCCTTCTGTTGCGTGAGCTCCCGCTCAATTTTTTTTTGAACAACCGAGCTATGTGGTTGGATCTGATGTGAGGGCTGGTGTCCGGCTCCCTCAGCTGGTGCCTGCTAGCTCTCTGTCTTTGGGAGCTGCTGTTACTGGTTTGGGAGTTCCTGCTCCTGCGTCTACTGGCTCTTTGTCTGGGTCTTTATCTCAGACGGTTTTGGGTACTGATGATGTGGGTTTGGGAGTTGTTGTTCCCGCGTCTGCTGGTGCTGGTGCTACAGTTTCCTACGCTGATGTGGCGGCCTTTGAAGTGGGAATCCATGGTTCTACCCCTGCTGGTAGGGGGGGTTCCCGGGCTCCTCCTGTGCAACCTGTTACGGTATGTAAACCCATTATGGTTAAGCTGGATTCTGAAATAGTGGATGAGATTTTTAAAACTGCGGATGATTTCTCTTCCAATGCTACTATCTTTCAGTTTAGGGGTCTCTGGCCCTCACTTTCTGACTTATATGCTTGGATCTCTAACCCTTGCTTTCTGACTTGCATGCTTGGATCTCCAAGCATTGGGAACCCATTCTATCCGATGCGGAACTCAGATATACCCTATGGCAAGGGGTTTTTTTATTGTTAAGTTTGAAAATGCTGATGATAGGAAAAAAAATTTGTGTGACAATTGTTTCACTTGGGAGGGGCATTTTCCCCTAATGGCTAAACCCTGGTATCAGGGGTTTGATCCTCTTTCAGAGTCATTTAATAAAATATCCTTATGGGTGAGATTGTTGAATCTTCCCCTTCATCTTTGGCTGGATTCAGTTTTGGAAACTGTAGGTGAGGCTATTGGGGATTTCCAAATGGTGGATTTGGATTCCTCTAAAAATTTTAAGACTACTTATGCCTACATTCTTGTGGAGGTTGATGTTTCTAAGGGTCTCCCTGAGCAGATAATGTTGGTTTCTCCTTTGGGCTCTTGGACACAGAAGCTAGATTACGAGGGTATTCTGTTGAGATGTCGGACTTGTCACATGATTGGGCATCTTGCTGCACGGTGTTCTTCAAACAAGGTTAAATCAAAGAAATCACCTTCTTGGTGGTTGGGGGCATCTGACCATCATTATACAGTTAGGAAAGTTTCAAAGGAAGGGGGCTCGAATTCGAGCCCTATTCAGAATGATCATGCTTTGGCTGGAGCCTCTGTTGATGCTTTGGTTGGTTCTGATGTTGTCCCTGATGTTTCTGGTACTGGCTCTGCTGTGGCTCTGGCCCAAGATGTTACTATTGTCCCTTTTGGCGCTACTTTTGCTACCCTTGTCTAGTTTGTTGGTGCTGTCTCTGGTTCAACAGCTCTGTCTACGGATGCTACAGGTTCTGTTGTTCTTATTGCTGTCTCTGGTTCTGAAGTGGGTGATGATGCTTTGGTCCAAATGGTGTCTTGGGTGATGGAGTTTCGAGATCTATTGTGGGCTCGTCTAACTCTTCTTTGGACTGGCAGAAGGCTGCTGAAAAGGTGGAGGATGGATGGACAACAGTCAAGGGAAAAAATTTTAAACCTTCCACTCCTTTTGATATGAACTTATGTTCACATAAGAACGGGCAAAAATGTAAATCTTGATTGCCCTTTTCTGTTTTAGGTTTAGGCTTTTGTCCATTAGGTAGGAACTTTGGTTTGTTACTTTGGTTTGTTTGGTGGGGCACCACAGTTGTTTTGGCCTTCTATTGTAATATCTTTTAATGCTCTTGTGAAAGGTTTCGGGTCCTTTCAAAACCTATTTTTACGTAATTGAAACATTTTAAGAGTTAATTAGATACCAAATTCGTTTGATAATCCAACCCAATCTACACAACCAAAATGCATCCATTAAAAAATATACTTTTCTATTTGAAAGATAATTAAAATGAAGCTAGAATAATATAGCATAATTTCTTGTTTGGTTGTGTAATTGGTATTAACTTAAAGTGGATTTTAATAGTTTACAATGATGTTATTTAAAAATAATTGTAATTTTTAGTACTTATTTCCTAATTAGTTCTATTTAATAAAGGAAATTGGTACAATATTTACAATGAAATAATGAGGGTGGTAGAAAAGTATGCCTACAAACTTTAGCAAGACCAAGTTGATAGAAAAGATGAATAAACATAAATAGGGCCAAGCCCATCAAAGTCTAAGTAGCAAAAGAAAATTCAAAAGGAAGAGGGTCCTTAACTTCAAGATCACCCCAAACATCTCTAGGGATAGAATTGTCAATTGGATCATATAGAGCACATTATTCTTTAGGAGGGCAATCTCAGGATTTTTGAACTCACACAAGAAAAATGGCCAACTGTAAGTAAGAAAATTTGTCGTAGTCAAGTCATCCAGGAGCATCACCATGCCCCTAAGAAGAGGCAAAAGAAAAACTAAAAGATTGGGACCATCCCACACGAGTAGCATTGTCTCTAGACACCAAAGGTTTGGAGCCAATAGGACCATGGGAGTAGGATTGACTATCACATTTGGCAATCTCATTGTGCCCACAACAACACCCTTGGGGAGGAGAGGAGAGATCTTATGGTTGTGCCCACATCGTGCCTTAATTGTATTGTATCCTATAAAAAAAATGCATGAGTTTTATATTTGAAAGGTAGTTAAAATGATGTTAGAATAATAGAGGAATAGTTTCTTCTGTGGTTTTGTGAGTGAGCATTAACTTAAAATGGATTTTAATAGTGTCTCATAATGAGGTCTAAAGTTTTATATCAGTTTGTGTCTTTATTGTTGTTGTGCTTTTGTTTTTTTAGCAAGCTCTCACTTTTTCATTTTTGTTGGGAAGATAAACATTTCAAAAAAATATAGTTCATTTAGTACCAAATTTGTTTAGATCTCATCTATATAAATTGGTTGTGTCTCAAGAAAAAATGGATAGATTAAAATTCTAAAAGACAATTTAAATGATGTTTGAATAACAAGCATAGTTTCTTGTCTACTCTTGTAAGTGGGCATTAACTTAAAATGGATTTCAATAGTTTCTCATAATGTTGTTTGAGAATTTATTTCACTTTTTGCTCTTGTTGTTGTTAAGCTTTTTTTTTCAAGAAGCTCTCTAGTGCAGGAGCACCTAGGCTCACTCCCAAGCATGTTTAGCATTTTGGCTTGTACTAACCTTAGCCAAGTCAATAGGTTTTCTTTTGACCTTAGAAGGTCTTGCAAGTATGTTCCTAGGTGGATTAGACTAGGTTCAATCCATCCTAAATATTTATGCTTTACTAGTGGATAATGCTAGATTAGGCCTTAGTGGGAAAATGGATGTAAAAGAGTCCAAAAGTCTTCTAGACTTAGTTTGGATTAGGAAAATTCCTTAAAAGGCTTAAATGATGCTCCTACATCATTTAAGAGGAGTTAGTGGTCAATTAAGATAGTTTGGAAGTAATAATGAAAAGTTGCTATAATGTTGTCATGACAACATTTGCATTTTTGGCAAATGTTGCATGCAACATCAACAACTTTGATCCCCTTTGGAGTTAAGGGTTGTAATGAATGCTTAGTGGCCTAAAAACTAGGAAAGGGCATATTTTAGTTGAGATATGATCCCATTTCCTGAGGCAGTACGAAGGAGTAAGTTTTTGAGTTTGAATGAAGACACTGTGTTCAGATTTGCAGTAACAGTCGACTGGTTTTGTGTGCATGAGTGATTATATGGATTGAAGTGTGGAAGTTAGTGTTAGTTCTAAGTAGTAGAGAAAATTCTAAGTGTTTTCTATTCAGTAGCATATAGGTTGAGTTCATTAGGTGAGTCTATTAAATTAGTTTGCAAGTAGTATAGTTGTTGGTGTTCATAGGGCGAGTTTGGGAAAAATGGCTCCCCCATAGAATCCAAATGTGGAAAACACTAGGGCTTGGATGAACATGTTAGGAGAGCCCTTGTACAATGTAAATATGCAAGGAGGAAACATGAAGAACCAGATGGAAATTTTTAAGGTCATGCCCTACGCGAGACTAGAGTACCTGGCTTGGTGCATGACAGTGAAGATCTCATGGTCCAGTTTGTCCCTAATGATAAAGACTACCCACTAGTATAGAGACTTTATATGATGGAAACCCCAAGAAAAGACCCTTGTTATCATGAAATTCCACTGTAAGGCAAATTCCAAGAAAGCCAAGATGCCTTGCTTTAACTCTCACCATGCCTGTTTCAATTGATCAACATTCTGCCATTAAAACATCTCTCTGGACTATTACAGTTAATCCATATAGTGGACGCAACAATGGGGACCTATCATGTTGTAAAGGAAGATGAACCAGCAAATGGGTTTAAATTTGTGGTGGTATATTGCTTGTGGTAATGATGTTTATGATGTTGTGCATGAACAATCCCATGCCTTGTCTGCGTAGAGCACATCTTGTCATGCGCTGCCCACATGCTCAGGCTTTTTGTTAGAAAAATGAAAGTTCAGGAATGTGCACTACTTTCCTTCTGATATTCTTTATTGTTTGGTATGAAGAATGATAGTTTGGGGTTTTTGCATTTTGATGTTTTTAGATTAGATTGGATTGGGTTTTTGTTGAAATGGTACATTGTTTGGATTAGAGTTTAATTAGCGACGGTGATGATGTATTGTGATGAAATTTTTGGGTTTATGGCGAGGATTAGTTTTGATTCTTTGTTGAGGGTGATGATGTATTGTGATGAAATTTTTGGGTTTATGGCGAGGATTAATTTTGATTCTTTGTTGATTTTGAGGGATCTTATAATTGTGATAGTTTAGTTTAAAGAAATTTCTAAGATATTAATAAAAGGAAGAGGTATTTCATATATCAAAATGGATCTCTTTGATTATAACAGTTTAGTAGAATGGAATTTCTGATATGTTGATAAAAGACAGAGATGTTAGAGATATCTATGTTATTTCCATTATATCCATCATAAAATGTACATGTCGTCATTGTTGAAATGGATATATTGTATAGACATGAAAGTGTTTGAGATTGATTGGTGAGGGTGATGGTGTGTCATGCAAATTTTTAGATCTATGGTGAGGATTAATTTTGATTTTTTTTGTTCTGATTAATGGAAAAAATAGGTTTTGAAGGGACTCGAAACCCTTTACAAAGAAAAAGATAAGATAGAGAATTAGGAGTACACCAAACACAACAGATCAACCAAAACAAAAGGCCACCATCCCCATGAAACCACCCAAAAGAACTCAACCAAAGAAACACCCACACTGCTGCAAAAGATAAAACATTGGAAATCCGCAGCAAAAGATACACTAACTATCTTGATTCTTTTTGTTGACTTGAAGGATCTTTATAATTGTAGCAATTTTAGCTGAAAGAAATTTTAGAAATATTAATAAAAGAAAGAGATATTCAATATGTGAAAATGGATCTCTGGTTATAACATTTTAGTTGAAGGAAGTTTCTGATGTATAGATTAAAGGCAGGGATGTCAGAGATATTCATGTTAAGTCTATTGTATCCATCAAAAAAATGTAGGATCATTTTTTTTTGATCGGCAAAGGACCGAAGCCAAGATTATATTGGCAATAATATTCATAAAAACATAGAGTTTAAAGGAGTCTATCATCACGAAAATTATTTTGCGTTAAAAAAGAAAACCAAACTAGACACCCCCATATCTGAATCCTACACAGGGATAAAGCTACTTAAAATATTCTAAGTAATTGGTCTTTGAAAACTTAAAGCCCACACCCCCGTGAGCCTTCTATATTTTATAGATAGTTTAAATGATGTTAGAATGAAAGAATATAATTTCTTCTAGTTTGTAAGTGGGCATTAACTTAAAATGGATTTCAATAGTTTTTCATAATGTTGTTCAGCTTTTTAAAAAAAAGTGTAGGATTTTTATATTCTATAGACATTTTAAATGATGTTAGAATGAAAGACTATAATTTCTTCTAGTTTGTAAGTGAGCATTAACTTAAAATGGATTTCAATGGTTTATCATAATGTTGTTCAACTTTCATTGTTGTTATGCTTTTATTTTCAGAAGCTTCATTTCTTCTTTTTCCTTGGAAGATAAACATTTCAATTTTTTTGGTGACTCAAAATCTAATCTAATATAATTTTTGAATCCATAAAAAATAAATGTGTAGATTTATACTATAAAAGACAATTAGAATAAGGAACATAGTGAGGGTGATGGTGTGTTATGATGAAGTTTTGGGTGTGTGGGGAGTAAATTTGGATCCTTTGTTGATTTTGAAGAATCTTTATAATTGTGATAGTTTAGTTGAAATAATTTCTCATATATTAATAAAAGAGAGATATTTGATATGTGAAAATGGATCTCACTGCTTATAATAGCTTAGTTGAAGGAAACTTTTGATATCTATGTCAACTCCATTGTATCCGTCATAAAATGTATAAGTTATATATTTTAAAGATAGTATAAATGATGTTGGAATCAACCAGGTTAGTTTTCTCTAGTTTTGTAAGTGGGCATTAACTTAAAATGGATTTCAATAGTTTCTCATAATGTGTTTGAGAATTTATTTCACTTTTTGCTCTTATTATTATTAAGCTTTTGTTTTTTAGGAAGCTCTCATTTCTCCTTTTTTTGTTGAAGGATAATATTTCAAATCTATTTGGAACTCAAAATCTAATCTTTATAATTTGATAGTATCTATAAAAATAAATGTGTAGATGTATTTTCTAAAAGAAAATTTAAATGATGTTAAAATAATAAACATACAGTCCTAGCCTTGTACTTGTGGATGTTAACTTAAAATGTGTTTCAATAGTTTTCAATAATGTTGTCTAAAAATTTGGTAACCACTTCTTGTCTTCATTGTTGTTATGCTTTTGTTTTTTAGAATCCTCAATTATTTTAAAAATTTGTTAACCACTTCTTGTCTTCATTGTTGTTATGCTTTTGTTTTTTAGAATCCTCAATTATTTTTATTTGTAGGATATACATCTTAAACATTTTAAGAGTTAATTAGGTACCAAATTCATTTGATAATCCAACTCAATCTACATAACCGAAATGCATCCATTAAAAAATATAGTTTTCTATTTGAAAGATAATTAAAATAAAGCTAGAATAATATAACATAATTTTTTGTTTGGTTGTGAAATTGATATTAACTTAAAGTGGATTTCAATAGTTTACAATGATGTTATTTAAAAATAATTATAATTTTTATTACTTATTTCCTAATTAATTCTATTTAATAAAGGAAATTGGTACAATATTTATAATGAAATAATGAGGGTGGTAGAAAAGTACACCTATGAAATTTAACAAGACCAAGTCGATAGAAAAGATGAATAAACATAAGTAGGGCCAAGCCCATCAAAGTCTAAGTAGAAAAAGAAAAGTCAAAAGGAAGAGGGTCCTTAACTTCAAGATCACTCCAAACATCTCTAGGGATAGAATTGTCAATTGGATCATATCCAATAAGAGCACATTATTCTTTAGGAGGGAAATCTAAGGATTGTTGAACTCATGCGAGAAAAATGGCCAACTGCAAGTAAGAAAATTTGTCATAGTCAAGTCGTCTAGGAGCATCACCATGCCCCTAAGAAGAGGCAAAAGGAAAACTAAAAGATTGGGACCATCCCACACGAGTAGCATTGCCTCTAGACACTAAAGGTTGGGAGCCAATAGGACCATAGGAGTAGGATAGACTATCACATTTGGCAATATAATTGGGCTCACATCAATACCCTTGGGGAGGAGAGGAGAGATCTTATGGTTGTGCCCACATCATCTTAATTGTATTATATCCTATAAAAAAAATGCATGAGTTTTATATTTGAAAGGTAGTTGAAATGATGTTAGAATAATAGAGGAATACTTTCTTCTGTGGTTTTGTGAGTGGGCATTAACTTAAAATAGATTTTAATAGTGTCTCATAATGAGGTCTAAAGTTTTATATCATTTTTTTTTTGTCTTTAGTGTGGTTGTTCTTTTTTTTTTTTGCAAGCTCTCATTTTTTCATTTTTGTTGGGAAGATAAACATTTCAAAAAAATATAGTTTATTTAGTACTAGATTTGTTCATATCTCATCTATATAAATTGGTTGTGTCTCAAGAAAAAATGGATAGATTAAAACTCTAAAAGATAATTTAAATGATGTTTGAATAACAAGCATAGTTTCTTGTTTGTTCTTGTAAGTGAACATTGATTTAAAAAAAATTAATAGTTTCATGTCATAATATATAAAATTTCATCATGAATTTTTGCCTACATTGTCATTATGCTTTTTTTTTAGTGAACCCCCATTTGTTTTTGTTAAGATAAAAATATCAAATATTTTAATAGTTCATCCCAATTTGTAGAACCAATTTGTATCCATTGAAAAAATATATGAAGGTTAATATTTTAAAGACAATTTAAATGATTCTAGAATAATAAAGGCATAATTCCTTTTTGGGTTTTGTTAGTGGGTATTAAGAGTTAAATGGATTTTAATTATTAACAATAATACTATCTAAAAATAATTTATTTATTTTTTCAAAAATCCTCATTTCTTTCCTTTTTCATTGAGAGGATGAACATCACATTTCCTTTTGTAGCTTGACTCGTCAAATTTATTAGGTATTGAACCCAATCTTTGTAATCTGATTTCATTCATTAATCTACTGGATATCTGGCTACTTATTGTTCTCTCTTGCGTTGTAAAGGTGTTCCCACTTGGTGGAAGGATGCAAATGATTCAATCATTTGACCTTTCAAGCCTCTGATTCTCCCATTGAGTCTCCCTCTGATGATGCCTCATAGGAGGATGCCTCTATTTACTAGGCTTCCTCTGATCCAGTGGACCTGAATCCACCTCTCACAATAGGTGTGGTCCCATCTAGCTATGTGGACCCTCCTCCAACTACTACTCTTGATCTACTCCATACTTTGGTTGTTGATGTACAACATTGTCAACTGTCTATTCCTCATGTTGACTATCCCACAAAAAGGATTCCGCTACCTTCCCCTTGTGGTGGGGATCCTATTGAAAGTATTGTTTGGATGGTTGTACATCAACAAAGGAAGAATCACTCTTCAGTCACTCGTTCTCCTCCCCCCGCTATGGGTGAGTTGTCTTCCCACTCTTGATGTGGGTTACTAGTTGTGTTTCTAGTATCTTGTTAATGGTTTTTTCTTGACCTTGTTGTAAATAGTTGTTGTAGTCTTTATTTTACACCCTTGAGTTGTTGTAAGGAACAACACCCTTTAATATAAAAAATAATTTAAATAATGTTACAATAATGGGGGCATAACTTCTTGTCTAGTTATGTAAGTGGAAATTGACTTGATTTGGATTTTAATCATTTTGAATAATATTCAAAAATTTGTCATCACATTTTGCCTTCATTGAGTTATGTTATTATTTTTCTGTAAGCCTCAACATATTTTTGTTGGGAGGATAATCATCCCAAATTTGTTTATATTTTATTGGGTGCTCAATTTATTTGGAACTTCAACCTAATTTGTATAACTTGGTTGCATCCATTTTTAAAATGATGTTGTATTCTAAGGGGAGTCCAAATAATGTTTAAATAATTGAGGCCTAGTTTCTTGTCTACTTTTGTAAGTAGATAGTAGAATTAAATAGACTCTCTTTATTGTTATAATTTTGGTTTTTCGAGAAACTTTTGCCTCTCTTTTTTGTCTTAAGATAAATGTCTCAAATAATTATATAGCGTACTTGGTACCAAAGTTACTAGGAACTCAATCTAATCTCATCTCTTACAATATTAGGTTTTTAAAATATATATATATATATATATATATATATATATATATATATATATATATATATATATATATATATATATATATATATATATATATATATATATATATATATATATATATATATATATATATATATATATGTGAGTAAAATATTTTAATAATAATAAAATAACATACTTAAGATTTAAGATTTTTTTTTAAAATATAATCTTTTGAGAGTCCAACCTTTAGAGAACATAATTCTAACCATTAGTATTGGTGTGTTTGATTATCGAACCTAGTAAGTCATTCTCCTAGGTTCTAAACTCACATATCACTTAAGTTTATTTAGATCACATAGGAACATTTTTACTTTTGGTGGTGTTATCACAATACCACTTTCACATTAATTGGGACTTCCACCTTTGGTGGACTTGTCACTTCATCACTTTTCCACCTTTAGTGGATATGTTGCACAAACACCATTCCACATTGGAAGGTGATCCACCTTTAGTGGATGTGTGGCACAAACACCTTTCCACTTTGGAGGGTAATCCACCTTTAGTGGACATGTGGCACTTTGACTTTTCCACCTTATGTGGGTGATAAGTTGTCTCTTGGTTATCATGTAATAAGATTATGACACATGTTGTAATCTTATTGCTTCCTATGTTTGCACCTTGCTTTACTTAATTGAGGGGTCCCCTATTTGCTATCATTGATTGATTGTATTGCATTCTTGGTGAGAATACATTTTATCCTTGTCATATTCATTCTCTCATGTTATTGTTCTTTCCATTTGGCTTCTAGATCTTGGGTGGATATCTCCATAGCCAAATCTTATGATTAGAAAAATTAGTTTCCCTTTGCATTTAAGATTTTGAAATAAGGTAATGGGGATAAACTCTCATGAGGTAATTTAAACAAATTTTATCAATACAATGAATGGAACTATATAAGTGGGCCAACTTTTGAAGTGTAATATTCTTTTAAGGTTGGAGAACATTTTTGGTCTATAGGAGTGGCTATATCACTTTCAACCCTCCCCCCCCACTCCCCCCCATGAAATAATAGGAGAGAAGACAAGAAGATGTTAGAATAACTGAGAGGGGGGGTGAAACAGTTATCCACAGTCCCAATCACAAAATGTATATCCAAAAAAAAATTTACTAAAACTTCTGTAGCTCAGTAACATAAAATAGTATTCTGTTTGTGCTTTTACCGATTACCAATTAATAACATATAGTGATTACTGATCAAATCTAATATGAAACATGTAAAGTATGACAACAAACAATCATCACAGTCAACACATAACACAAGATATTTAACATGGAAACCCTGTAAAGGGAAAACCCACTTGGGACCGGCAACCCAAAAAATTGTTCACTTTTTTGAAGTGAGGTCGGTGAAGACCCAACCCTGTTAAAGGTTACAAACACACTGTGAGGTGTGACCTTGTTAGAGGATTTTAGACCAACCATTATCGTCCAACTAACATTCACTATGGGGTTGACAGGATAACAAATGTACACTCTATGAATGACATTACAAGACTTTCTAGTCCACTTTGTTAAGAGATTTATCTGTTTATAATGGTTAAAATGTAACAACAGGTGATCTGATTACAACACAACTTCAATTGCAGATTATTAGATCTATGTTAAGCTCATTCAAATCCTCTAATCAATATATCAATTTTGTTTCAATCAATATTCAGTAACTTACTGTCGCTCGGTAATAGCTTTCAGACGCTCAGTAATCTTTGCAGTTCGGTTCTCCTTAACCAGTTTGATCATGCATGCATGAAACTTGTTCACGCGATATCTCTGCAGTCTCCTTCTTCTACCATGATTTCATCATGAAATCCCAGTCTCTTAAATAGACAAGTAAATTGTTTTAATTCCATCCATTATATTTTTTCACTTAATCTCCTTTGTTGATTTTGCCGCTTTAACCTTCCTCAACTGATGTGTCAGTAACACGTTTCATTTCAATCCCTTAGATTTTCTTTGAATTATGTTAGCCATCGATCTTCGTAACAAACATTATCTTCAACTCTAATTACAGAGTACTTTACAGCTCATCAACTTCTGTTGGCTAAACTAGTCATTTAGTTCTTTTCTTCTACTCAGTTAACAAAGAAATGCATTGGTGAACACAAGCTCAGTTTATACTGTTCTCGATATACACTACACTGCGTTGGTGTATACTGGAATGCTTCTTTAACTGACCACACTACTTTGTCCATTTTGCTCTATCCTCATCATAGATGAATGCAACATAATTAAGTCAATTACATAAGGTCATAAACTTATTCATAAGTTACCCAATGTATTCCTTATCCTCATCTGTCATATCCATCTTCCTCATGTAGATATATCTGTTCTTCATCTCTTTTCTTCTTCTTTCTACAGATGTTTGGGTATAGTAACTTACAAGATAAGTATTGTCAAAACTAGTTGACATCAATGACAACATATTACTGATTTAATCATCTTACATATCTAATCAGCAACTTAGTGATCTTAAATCACAGATCTTCAAGTCATACAATTTATTCAAATCAGTTGTAGTTCATCAGAAGAAAGGGAAGGGAACGTCGTAAATGTGTGACTTAGCTCTAAAGTTCATGTTAATTTAAAATTAAAAATAAAATTACTTTCAAAGTAAAAGTTAAGATTTTAATTGTAAAGTAACATTATACTTAATGTTAATTTGAGGTGTGAGTTTGACTTGTGGATTTCTTTTGATTTGTACATTCAATTTT